>CM037852.1:38787930-38810759 GCA_021234595.1 Delia radicum | reverse complement strand
TGCCACTAGACTTTTTATATCATACTACACCTAAAACTATCAAAAAACTAAAACTTTTAATTCAAAAAACACGTTAATAATTTTGGCCAGCTTTTCAGGCCAATACTCCCTCTGTGCGTCAGTTAGTTTCTTCGAATAAAAACCCAAAGGCTGACTCGTATTATTGACGATTTGGTGCACAACTGCTCCGACAGCCTCATTAGAAGCGTCCACAGAAAGTGTGAGTGGCAAGTTTTCAGCTAGGTGGCTTAACATTGTCGCGTTTTCCAATTCATTTTACAGGCTTCAAAAGCCGCCAATGATCTGAAGTCCAATTTATCACACTTTTATCGTCTTTCGATTGCCATTAATGATTTTTTGTAATAGCGACTGGTTTGACGTAGCCTTTGGAATGAAAGATCTATAAAAGTTTATCATTCCCAAAAACCTCTTTAGCTCGCATGCTACCTTGGAAACCGGAAAATCTTTGATTGCTTGAATTTTGTTCGTGTGGGTTGGATGCCGTTAGCTGAAATCAAATGTCCCAAAAAATCAACTTGATCCTTACCGAATTCGCATTTTGAAAATGTATCGTTAAATTATATTTCCGCAAACGATCAAAAAACTGTACGTAGATGAATCTCGTGCTCATCTTTATTTTCCGAAACCACCAAAATGTCGTCGATATACGAAAAATAGAATTCAAGACCACGAAGAATACGTGCATATGCCTCTGAAAGGTTTGTGCTGCGTTTCGTAAACAAAGGTCATAAATTTAAATTCAAAGAGTCCGAAAGGTGTTATTATTGCCGTTTTCGAATATCTCCTGGTTCTATCGGGATTTGATGATACGCTCGCTGTAGGCCAATAACGGAAAATACACGCTTACTATGTAAAATTGTACGGACATCGTGAATAAAAGGAATTGGGTATCGGTCTGGCAACGTTATCGTATTTAACGCCCTAAAATCACCACATGGCCTCCACTCCCCGTTGGATTTTTTGACCATATGTAATGGGCTGGCCCAATTACTGTTTGACGGTGCGCAAATGCCTTGATCGACCATAAATTGAAATTCATTTTTCGCGGCACGTAGCTTGTCACCGCTTAACTTTCGAGGCCTTGCATACACTGGATTGCTTTCGTTATATTGAACAATTTTGTCATTAGAGTTAAAAGACATTAAATCTTTGTACTCATTTAATAAGTTGGAATAGTTGCTGGTTGTATTAAATGATAAAATACTTAAACCGTTAGTGCGATGGTGTCACCTTTTACCTCCACAAAGTTTTTTTGTCAATTAACAATTTTCTCTTAACGTCCACCAATAAATCGTAATACTCCAAAAATCGGAACCTATCATAGGCCCTGATACATCAGCTATAATAAAAGTCCATTCGAAGTTACGGCGTAAGCCTAAAGATAATTTATACGTCTCTGGCCAAAAGTTTGTATTACCGAACCATTTGCGGCATATAATTTTGGCGATTTTGGAGGATTTCTTTTGTCTATGGGGCGAGGTGGAAGCACTGACATGTCAGCACCAGTATCAATTAAAAATTTGTATGTTGTGATGTTGTCAAAGATCATCAGTCTTGCTATTGTGTTGGAAGAAATGTCTGACCTGTTCTGCCACAGATCAGGAAAGCTATTTAGTTTTTTGAATTATGATCGTACTTACATGGCTTACGGCATTTTGTGCCTTGTCACCGAATTGCCGTGTGCTGGTCATTTCACCATCACCGGAGCTTGCCGCTGCATTTTCTCTACCACCCCGATTGGAGTATCTTGACGAAGAGCGTTTACGATATGGTCGTTTTTGTAGCAATTGCTCCAAACTCTTTTCCAACCTAGCCATGCGTTGGTTTACTTTGGCAATTGTGGAATTCGGTGTGGAATTTGTTGCTTCGGCCGAACAGACTTGTTTATAGTCACTTACTTCAAGTATTTTGTCTGCAAGTTTAGCAAGTTCGGGTAAGTTAGCGTCTGATGCTTGTAAAATAGCCCGTGCATCAGGTGGTAATCGTTGAAAACCATAACGATTTTAAAAAATCGTCGCTGACACGGTCTTTCGCTAAACCGCTCAACTCATTAAGCAGTTGCGTGGGGGCGTCGGTCGCCTAAATCAATGTCAGAAAGCAATTTCTGAATTTTTTTCTGTTCGCTTTCACAGAATCGTTCGATGATGCACTTTTTTAAGTGTTCATACTTTCCCGTTTCGGGTGGCTGCAAAATGGCATCTGCAATTTGTGCGAGTACGTTGGATTCATTTCGTTCATCTGTTGAAATACCAGCAATTCCAAATTGAGCTTCTACTGGGCAAACCAAATTTCTGGGCGTTCGGCCCAAAACGGTGGCACCTTGACAGCCACTCTGTTGACCAAAAATTTCTGCTGCTGCCGCGTTAGAAGTTGGGTTTGGTGGATCGTTGTTTTTAGCTTTATCGTTGTCACCAGTCATTTTACGTTTTTATTGCTGTATTTTGATTGAATATTTCAATATTAACTGCGGGGTCACCACTTTAACTATTTCGAGTTAACTTTCTTATAAAGTTATAGAGAAAAATCAAAACGACGCTTGCTAGTTTTTTCGTCAGTTAGCACTGGTCTCTTTTATTATCTTCTTACGAACTTCTAGAATAACAATGTTGTACATTATGTTTCTAAAACTTAAAACTACTTTTTATATATTTACAAGGTTGTATAAAAGGCGTAGGCAATAGGGCTGCCACAAACCCACCGTGTTAAAAACTACCAAAGTTAATAATATTGTGCTTTTTTTTACAACCAATTAGAAGCATTTTTTTATTTAAATATTTTGTTATATTTTACATATTTAAATATAATACTAAGACCGAACTGTAGTGCTGCTTTTAAATGTGTTTAATTATGCATATTCTCAAATTAATTAAATTTAAGATATTTTAAAAGCACAACATTTTTTGAATTACCTACGTTATGCAAACGGTGACAAGTTCATTCAAACCAACGAGTGGCCACTGTTATTTTTTTTTTTTTTTTTTATTTATTTATTTATTCAGTCTATGGAATAATCCGTACAGACTGTGATTAAACAATTTAAAAATATAAAAATTACAATAAAGTTTAAATATTGCAATAAAAACATTAGCTATTTAAGAAAAGAATTATATTACGTTTAATAATGTTAACATTAATGAAAAATCAAATAAATTGTAGAGATTATTAAAATCAGCACATATTCTTCTAACAGGATCAGCATTGGCATAGTGTTTGACGAAATACTTTAAGATATAGTGGTTAAAAATTTCGGTTGTACGTTGAGGAACGTTGAATGTTATATCATTTATAAGCTCGGAGGAAACATCGCCATTAATTAAGTTAGTTAAGAACGTTACATTTAGCATTGTTTCTACGACTTTTCAGGGTAGGCAGTTTAATACGTGTTAGTCCTAGTTGTATATGATGGAAGATTTGTAACAGTATCACGGTAAAAATCTCGTAAGCAGAATAAAAGAAACTGTTTCTGGACCGACTCAATTTGATCGATGTATATCTGGTATTGAGGATCCCAAATAACAGAGCCATATTCTAAATTGGTCTAACCAGAGACACATACAATTGCTTAGTGATGTTATGGTCGGTGAACTCTTTTGCCCATCGCTTTATAAAAGCGAGGGAACCGCGAGCTTTATTAGTTGTCATTGCAATATGTTGAATAAAATCAAGCTTCGGGTCTAACAAAACACCAAGATCCAGGAAAACTCTACTAACTCTAGCTGAAAACCACCTAAGGAATAGAGACCATGGGCGCTAATGTTTCTAGAGAAATGCATATGTTTACACTTTTTCAAATTAAGGTCCATTAAATTTGAGCTACACCATTTAAAGAAGTTATCTAAATCATGTTGAAGATAGATTTGATCAGAATCATTTTTAAAAGACAGAAAAATTTTAACGTCATCAGCATACATTAGAACATTAGAAAATTGTATATTATTTGGCAAATCATTAATAAAAAGCGAAAACAAAATTGGCCCAAGATGGCTTCCTTGTGGCACCCCAGATTTGACCAGAATATTCAAAGACGTAGAAGTATTGAAACGAACTCTTTGGTTTCTATTTGCTAAATATGAATTTATCCAGCTTATACAGTTGTTTGTAAAACCCATCAAATACAATTTTTTAAGCAAAAGGTTGTGATTCACTTTGTCAAAAGCTTTGCTGAAATCCGTATAGATAACATCAGTATGTTGGCCAATAGTAAAACCACGATTTACTAATGTTGTAAGTTGCAGAAGGTTGTAGTGGTTGAGCATCCTTTACGGAACCCATGCTGGGCAGGTGACAATAAAGATGAAACTTGATGACATAGAGATTCTGTTATACATTTTTCGAATAGTTTAGGGATGGCACTTAGTTTTGCAATACCTCTATAGTTTGTAACGTCTGACTTGTTTCCAGATTTATATAGGGGGAATAATATATGAGTCCTTCCAGAATTTGGGAAAATATCCGAATTTGATGGAAATGTTAAACATGATACTCAATGGAACTGCTAAGTTGTCGGCACAATTAATGAGAACACAGCTGGGAACACCATCTGGTCCACTGTGTATTGAAGATTTAAATTTTTTTAAACAGTTTACTATGTCTTGCGTGGTAATTAAAGAAAATGATATTGGTTGATGTTCTAGAAGTGAAAAAGGATAGCTATTTGAAATATCGTATTGTGCATCAGAATATGTGGTACCAAAAAATTCAGCAAACATATTACTTATGGCCAAATTGTCGGATGAGTCGTTATTATTATATTTCATAACAGTTGGATAGCCAGTAGATTTTCTTTTGTGTTCACGAAGCTGTAAAAGGACTTTGGATTTTTCTAAAATTTAGCTTTATATTTTTTAGGTAATTGTTGTAAAGATTAGTGTTGAGTAAGTTATATTCTGCACGTGTTACCGAATATTGCCAAAATCGGTGAGTAATCCATATTTTTTATACTTTTTGTATTGCTTATTTTTTAAATTTTTAATCTGGACAATTGTCTTGTACTCCAAGGAGGACCAGAGTGTTTTTGCACAGTGTATTTAGGGATACATTCATCCATATAGTTAAAGATAGTTTTGTAAAATGTGTCAATCATTGCATCAATATTTGTTGAAGTGCCGTCAGCTATTGATAACAATTGAAGCCAATTTGTGTTAGCAATATAATTGTTTAAGTCACTGTAATTTGCCTTTTTAAAATTGGGTTCCTTTACTTTCTCTTTGCCTGAATTACATTTTGTAAAAAGCGGGAAGTTAAGCTTATTTCAATAGTAGGGTGGTAACGGTCTTCAGGGTTCGTGATAGAATCAACACGCTTACAATTATATTCAGTTGGCTCATTGACATACACTAAATCTAGAAACCTTCCGAGATCGTTGTGTATTCCATTTATTTGATAGAGACATAAATCAGACAAGCTATTGGTTACTTCATCGTTCAATTCTTGATTTTATTGGAGTGTAATAAAAAGAATCTGGTAAGAAAGTCCAAGAAATTGATGGCATATTAAAATCGCCAAATACAAGAACAGAATCTTCCGGGTTAGCCTTTGATACGACGGATTTAATAGACTCAATGTGATCAGTGTAGACCAATAGTTCAGAGTTTGGGGGAATATATGAGCAGGTTATAAAAATTTGTTTATGATTAAGTTCTATCAGAACTCCAAGAAATTCGATTTTACGGGGGAAATTGAATAAAAGTTTTTCAGATGGAAGAAGACAGGATACAGCAATCAGAACACCGCCACCAGTAGTCTTAGTTTCTCTATCAAGTCTATATATCTGATATTTATTACATAATATTTCTGCATTAAAATGTTATTGTTCAGCCAGGTTTCTGTAAATACTATCACCTGTTGGCTAAAGTCAAAGCTTTCCAAAACAGGTTTGATAATTTAGATTTAAGTCCACGAACATTCTGATATACGACGATAAATTGGTTATTAGAATTTGTTTTTCTTTATCTATGTTTTTTAACTTCTTTTTGAAAGATTCGGTGTTGTTATTTAGTTTTTTGAGGATTTGGTGTACGTGAAGGAAGATAAATAGGCCTTCTTTGGTTTCCACGTGGTTTATACTCCCGAACATATGTGCTAGCAGGCCAAAAACTGGGATCAAGAATTTGTTCAAATAATTCATCAGGTACCGTAATTTTAAAGGAGGGTTACAGTTCTAGCTTGAGTATAATTAAATTTATGCGTTGTTATATTAATATTAGAATTGAACTTCGATTTAATGTAAAACTCTATATCTTCAGCAGTGGTTTCAAAAGCAAAACGGGATACGAAAATGGCTTTCGGAAGAGGGATAACTCTTAACGAATTGCCGGTAGATCGGTTGGAGTTAAAACATCTGATTGTCTCGTGATGAAATTATTGACATTTCTGATACCCGGAACATTAATAGACGGATCAGGAAAATTATGTACAGGCATAGGCGGTGGTACTGCAGGGTTATATTGACTGGAAGCAGTTGATTCAATTGAAGGTAGTGGGGCACCATTATTAATTAAATTGTCATCAGGAATTAAATTTATAGTATACGGTTTTGGATTTTCAGATGGATGATTGACTGTATTGGGAGTATTAACAGGTTGATTGACTGTATTAGCAGTATTAACAGGTTCATTATTAGCTTTATTTTTATTTCTTGATGATTTGCGACGTTTCGGAGATGATTGTGGAGACTCAAGATTATTTAATTGCTTAAAAATCTTCAAATAAGTTACATACGCGGATATTTCATTGGCTAATGCGGACACTCTACTTTGAATATTAATAAATGAATTTTTTGTGCTTTGGAAAAAACGGTAAAATTCAACACCAATTTTTTGACAGGCATTACAGCACCAATGTAACCCCTTTGTATTACAAAGGGCTTCAGCAATTAATCGAGTAACAGGACAATATCAATCGAGTAACAGGACAATACTGTCAAGATTGTTAATCCTAAGTTCTGCCAACGCATAACCGACCGTTGCTGACGCTTTGCCAACACTGTGACGAGTGTATTTTTCTGTCTGGGTAAGTTCTTAACCAACTGGTACAGTACTTTTGCCTAAGAGTTAGTTCAGAACTGGTTCCGCGAGTGCTCCCTATTTTTCGTCCTTAAATTTTAGTTTTCAAACTAATTTCAAAGCGGGAGTTTGGAACTAGCTTACGCCGATATGACATCTCCTTGTTAAATTCTCCAGTTGTTTGTATGGAGATGCGGTAGAATTCGTACTAGTTGCGTGGTTCAAATAAACTAGTACAAAACTGGTTCGGTACTAGTATTTTTGCTACTGGGTTCATATATGAGTCCTTTTTGCACATATGGAATTCCATATACTTTCATATTTGCCCATTTGGCCATCTTTTGCGAATATGAAATAACATATACTTCCATATATGTTCATATATGAGCACTAGGGCGGGTCGATTTAAAAATCGCTCAGCGTTCAAGGAAAATCGTATTCTAGGGATCAAAATAAGAAACTTTGCCGAAGGAACCATACCTCTAAAACGAATTCTGATGTCCCGACTTTTGACCCATAGGGTCAAATTTTGAAAAAGCCACTTTGATATTTCAGGAAGTAGGAGGAATCTCTCCAAGATTATGGGAGCTACTTCTCCGGGAGACGCGCTAGCAGATTAATCCATAAATCATCATTCTAGGTGACCGTTAAGGGGTTAACATTTAAGTTGAAAGAGGGCCTTTTTAGCCGTGTTTTTATAGCAAAATGTACAAATCTCGGGATAGAGATATTTCAGAAAGTAGGAGGAGTCTTTCCAAGATTAGGATCTCTATTTCTTCTCCGGAAGACGCTCTAGCAGATGAATGTTTAAATTATATTCGATTGGGTTGGATTCGATTGGGGCACTCTAAATGGTCAAAGTGGGATTTTTCAAAATTTGACCCTAGATCCCTAGATCCCTAGAATACGATTTTCCTTGAACGTTGAGCGATTTTTTTGCCTCCATACAAATCGACCCGGCCCAATGAGCACCTTTTGCAAATATGTAATCACATTCCTATATATATGATCATACATGAGTACCGTTTGCATATATGGAATCACGAACACTTCTATATATGTATGCCCATTAGGGCGGGTCGATTTAATAATCGCCCAAAGCTCAGTGAAAATCGTATTCTAGGGATCAAATAAGAAACTTTGCGGAATTAACCATACCTCTAAAACGAATTCTACTACCCCGAAACTGTTGACTTTTGTCCCGTAGGGTCAAGTTTTGAAAAATCCCACTTTGACCCATGTAGAGTGCCCCAATCGAGTCCAAATGTATGACCGACCCCCACTAACTTTGAAGGGCCGATCCACCCATGCTCGTGGCACACCCCCCTGGAACTCCCCTGGGGGGTTCCCCATACAAACATTTCAAAAAATCTCCATTTTTGGCACTTTATTTTATTATTTTTTATTTATTTTATTTATTTTTAATATTTATTTATTTTTTCTCTTTAGAAATTTATTTAGTCAGAACATATGTAAATGAAAAAAATAATTTAACTTAGTAATAGAAAAGAAATAAAAAAAATTACTGTTTGAAGTCTTTTTTGCTTTCAAGTCTGGGCAATTTCGCACGGCTCTCTTATGTCGTCGCCATAACAGCCTCTACATTTTCCGGTATAACTCGTTTGGAAACGCTAGCTAGCAATTGAACGTGTCGTTCTGTTGCAGGTCGTAAAATAGGTTGTGTGGGTTTTTTAAGCCACCACAAGACACAGCTGCATGTCGTAAACTTACTTAAGCAAAATCGGTTACAGGTAGAATTGAGCATAAAATTATCATAAAGGATTTTCCAGAAGTAATAAAAGGCGCACTTGCTTAACAGAAAGCATAAAATTATCATAAAGGATTTTCCAGAAGTAATAAAAGGCGCACTTGCTTAACAGTATTTGTGGTCAGATTAACGTTTAATTTACATGTAAGTATTTTATGGGCAGTTTTGACAACAAAATCGGTTACAGGTAGAATTGAGCATAAAATTATCATAAAGGATTTTCCAGAAGTAATAAAAGGCGCACTTGCTTAACAGATTTGTGGTCAGATTAACTTTTAATTTACATGTAAGTATTTAATGGGCAGTTTTAACAACAAAATCGGTTACAGGTAGAATTAAAATTACCATTTCATTTTTATTACCTCGTAGACCATATATAACGCAACAGTTTTTGTGAATGCATTAAGTCGTTGTGAAGAACTCAAAGTGTGAAGTTCTAATTTCAGATAAAAAAATATTTAAAAAAAAAAATCATTCCAAATCAAAAAGTTTACAATGAATCCACCATCCTTTACACCGCAAGATGAAGCAATAACAACATCAACAACTATCGAAAACCCAATGAGTCATATACCCAGGCATGATGTTACTGTTTTTGGTGTGTCTACTGATTTGACTGATCTTAATTTACCAACCCATCTGGATATTTTGAGATATTATTTTTACTTGAGCGAACAAAAAAAATTGCTCTATAAATCATTCACTATTCAAGTACAAGATAAGTTGATTGGAATTTGGAAAAAACTTGGTATGGAAATAATGCTGAAAAAAAGTGTATATAATAAATTGAATAGATTGCTTGTCAAATATCAAGAGCAAATCAAGAATAGAAACAAACACCAAGAATTTACAGAGTATGTAAAATCTCTGGAAACAATTTTTTTCATTGGAACATGTAAATGCGATTTGAAGGCAGCTCCATGTGCATGCGGTTTGGTTCCCGAACGCCTCAAAGAGTTTATGCACGATCAACATAATCAGAGAAGACTAACAATGGATGGATTTGCGATGGAAATTGAAGAGCAAGGAGCAACGTCTATGTCATCAATGCCAACATACCAAGATCCCGATGATTCAACATACGCACCGCCACCGGTTCAAGAAGATTTGGATATAAGCACAAGTTCACAATACACACAGAGATACGATTGTTTTAACTTTGCCTTGGTATGTGACAGATTTGGTGTGCCTGATAGAGTAGCATCAGCAATGGGAACCGCTCTTTTCCAAGATTTTAAAATGAAAGATACCCATGGCAAACCTCTCATCATGGATAAATCGAAAGTTCGCCGAGAAAAAGAGAAATGCAGACAAGAAGTGCTTCGCAAACGGTTAGATGATACCAATTTGTTAGCATTTTCATTCGATGGCAGAAAAGATGATACTTTAACGAGAGATGCAATTGATGAGAAGTATCATACTAGGATGGTAAAAGAACCTCATCTTGTTATTTTGAGAGAACCGAATTCTGAATTGATTGGTTACGTAAGACTGGAACATGAAACCGCTGAATACAAAACAACCAAATTAAATGATTTTTTTAACGATAAAAATATATCACTGAATGAATTAATTGGCATATGCGTTGACGGTGAGCCAACAAACACTGGCCCACACGGTGGGAATTATACGACGATTCGAATTGCTGTTAAAAAGACCATTGCATTGGTTCGTTTGCCTTCTACACTTCAACGAACTTCCGTTTCGGCATTTGTTTGAAGCTTTGGATAAATCAACCAGCACTGGACCAAGATCGGCAACCGGAAAATTGAGCCGTCAAATCGAAACTTGTGAAACTCTTCCGGTAAGTTATTGCTATCACTCATTTATTATAATTGTCAACCGTTTTTAATTGCTTTATTTTTATATATTTTCAGGTGGTGGACGGCTTTCAGAAAATTGAGTTGAAAAATATGCCCCTGCTCCAGAAAAAATTGAATTTTCCACCGATTCCAAGTACTTATACGACATGGCCCATGCAATTTCTAGCGGCGTGGTTTCAGTGGATCTGGCTAACATCAAACCAGGGAAAATTGTACATTCTCGGTGGCTCACCAAGGCCGCTAGACTATTACGATTATATGTGACAACGGAAAATCCAGATGCAAATTTAAGAATACTGGTTGAATTTATAATTACATGTTATGTGCCAATGTACTTCAATATTAAGTATTACAGCTCTGTCGTGTACGGTAGTAGATTATTTTTCAAATTCATTAGTTGGTCAAGATTTCTAGAACCTCGTTTACGCAAAATTGTCAATAAAGTAATTACAGATAATTCATATTATGCGCATTCGGAAAATATCTTGTTATCAATGTTGTTTGATGATAGCAAAGAAAAGCGCGACTGTGCTATCAAGATAATTCTACGCTATCGAACCGATGTTGACGACCCAACGGGACTTAGAACTTATAAAAAACCAGATATAAACTTTTATTGCACAAGTTACACGGAAATGATCAATATGAATGACATAAATGACGTATTTGAACCACCATTCACTCGAAGCATTCCATACGATACTTTGAAAGAATATTTAAATCAAGATGATCCACCGTTTAATGATCCAAAAATTCCATCACACATACAAGGAACAGAACGACACGTTCAATTGCTAGCTAGCGTTTCCAAACGAGTTATACCGGAAAATGTAGAGGCTGTTATGGCGACGACGTTAGAGAGCCGTGCGAAATTGCCCAGACTTGAAAGCAAAAAAGACTTCAAACAGTAATTTTTATCTTTTCTTTTCTATTACTAAGTTAAATTAATTTTTTCATTTACATATGTTCTGACTAAATAAATTTCTAAAGAGAAAAAATAAATAAAATATTAAAAATAAATAAAATAAATAAAAAATAATAAAATAAAGTGCCAAAAATGGAGATTTTTTGAAATGTTTGTATGGGGAACCCCCCAGGGGAGTTCCAGGGGGGTGTGCCACGAGCATGGGTGGATCGGCCCTTCAAAGTTAGTGGGGGTCGGTCATACATTTGGACTCGATTGGGGCACTCTACATGGGTCAAAGTGGGATTTTTCAAAACTTGACCCTACGGGACAAAAGTCAACAGTTTCGGGGTAGTAGAATTCGTTTTTAGAGGTATGGTTAATTCCGCAAAGTTTCTTATTTTGATCCCTAGAATACGATTTTCACTGAGCTTTGGGCGATTTTTTTGCCTCCCCACAAATCGACCCGGCCTAATGCCCATATATGTAATATAAATAAAAAAAATATACATATATACATATATACATATACATACGTACATACATGAACTTTTTTAACCGGATACGTAATTTTAATATATTTTTTCCTATTTAAATTTAATAAAAAATTGAGTTAATATAATGTACATATATTAGATGGAGTCATATATAATTCCTTATATGTATGTTCATATATGACTCCTTTTTTGCATATATGGAATTCCATATACTTCCATAATTGCCCATCTTTAAAATATACATAAATATGTGTCCATATATTTATTTATTTATTTATTTATTTAATTCTATGGAATAAATCCTTACAGACTAGAAACATAATACAACTTGCAACTTTTACACACATATACAACTTTTACATACATATAGGAACTTTTTTAACCGGCCATTGACAACAGCACTATTAACAGATTTTTCCAGACCCAGATCAAAGACTAAACAGACCCGACACAAGTGACAGATGCCAAAATTGTTTATAAAAACCGTTATTTTTAAATAACCTTTTTCTAAATGCCGTGTGAAAACGGGTAAGAACGTTGAATTACCCATTAGTTATTATAGACACTGTATTGTGTATAGCAGCGCTATTCAACCTTTTGGGCTCGCTTACCACAAAATTCACGAACAACATTTCGCGTACCACAAAAAAAAATATTATGTATATGAAAAAATAGGCTCAACACACAACCAAAAAAATTAAAATATTTAAATATTTAATTCATTTCATTTATTAATAAAAAAAGTAAACAGATAATAAGTGTGTTCGATTACTTTCCCAGTAAAGTCCAGTAAAAATTACTCAGTAACAAAATTACAGAGAGTAAGACAAATTTACAAAAAAGTAAACGAACGGAAAATTTGTAACAATTGGTAAAATATATAAAACAGCTGATTTTAAATACAAATATTTAAAAAAATCAACTGGTCATTATGGAAAAGATAAAAGTTAATTGAAATTGTCGACCAGAAATAATTTAGAATGTTTTTTAATTTCTTCCATAGTTAATTCTTTAATGTTTTGCACTTTAAATCCATAGACAATTAAAATTTAATTTAATATTTTTTTTTTTGTTTACTAAAAGTACAACCATATTTTTTCAATCATATGTTTTGTTCTTCTTACAAATTCTTACTGCAAAAATTTATCCAGTAAAAACTTGTAAGTTTTTTGTCAACAACCTGTCATTTTACTCTCTCTTCTTACTATTTCTTACTGAGTATTTGTGTTAACGAACACCTTCCAGTAAAAACTTTTACAAATTTTTAAAAATTTTTGTGTTATCGAACACACTTAATAATAAAAACATAAAATAAAAAATATTTAGTATTCAGCGATTTCATTTGCTGTTTAACCAACTATTTAAAAATAAATAAATAAAAATTAAAGAAAATAAACATAAAAAAATATTTTAAAATTAATAAAAGCTTAACAAAAATATATTTAAAATTCATTTTATAAATATGTATCACAAATTAATGAGATGCCTGACACTGCATTTTTGTTATTAAAGATTTTATGTCTGGTTCAATTTTTGATAATTTTAATCTCATACTGGGTGGGCTCCAAATTTAATGATGTTCGATATTTATTTTTGATTATTAACATTGATGAAAATCCTTTTTCACATAAATATGTAGAGGTGAATGGTAACAAATATTTAACTGCTTCATAATATAACGATTCATATTCAGTTTTCTGTTTTATCAAAAATGAAAAAATATTTGTGTTTTGGAAACAAATTTTTGTGCTGGATCACATGATATATTCCCTGTCTTTTAGGCTCAATGTGGAATGATGTTGATCTAAAAACGGATTTGTATCCATAAATATTCTTCGTGACTTTCAGGAAAATACTCATTAAAGGTAGCTATTAACAGTTTACAATGACTGGTAATGCATTTTTTTTAATTCAATTGTGGGTTCAATTTCATTTTCAAGTAGAAATTGTTCAAATTTGGAAAATGATTCGAAATTGTTATTTCAACAGTATTGACCATTAAATTAAATTTTTTAGTCATGTCTTTTATTTTTCTTTGCACTTCAAATGGAGTTTTTGATGAACCTTGTAAACTTAAATTTAAATCATTTAAACGCGAGAAAATATCTGCTAATATGCTAACTTTGCCAACCAAATTGTATCTAAAAATTATTGGAGAAATCATTGTTCATTTGTGATAAAAATATTTGAACTTCCGATCGTAGCTCCACAAGACGAGTTAGCATTTTTCCTCTTGACAACCATCTAACCTCAGTATTCAAGAGAAGACTGGTATATACACTGTCCATTTCAAAACACAAATTTTTAAACAAGCGACAATTAAGTGATCTTGATTTTATAAAATTAACAATCTTTACGGCGTCATCAAGAACTTCTTTGAGGTCACTCGATATTCTTTTGGCAACCAAAGCTTCCCGATGTATAATACAATAAGTAAACTTACAATTCGGAGCAACATGTTTTACTTTTGTGATTACGCCATTATAAAGGTTGCGCCAGCTAACGTTTTTTTTTTTCAACTAGTGCTTATTTCGTCAATGGTAACACTTAGCTCATGTCTGATTTGACAGATAATTAGTTTTATCATTCCGCTGAACGAATATGGTCCGTATGTTCGTTATCTTGTGAAAAAAGTGAAAGAAACTGGCATCCTCATCGATAAACCAAAGCGTGAAAAGCCAAAAAGAGTGCGTACACCCGAGAATATTGCTGCTGTGGCAGAAAGTGTGCGTGAAGCGCCATCAACATCGATTCACCGTCGTTCTCAACAATTGAACATTTTGGAGATATCATTGAGACGAATTTTGCATAAAGGCCTTGGTATGACGCCATACAAAGTCCAATTGGTTCAGGAGTTCAAAAAAAAATGTTATTTGGCGGACCCTATATCTACCTGTCATTGCCCGGGCACCATCAGTACAAAGCCCTGCACATCGCTTCCAGTCTAAATTATTTTCCTCGATAAAGTGATTTAACTTTTTAAGTATTTCAGTTGTTGTAGTATAAGTCGGCAGGTCCTCACAAAACAAAAACTCTTCCTTAAACTCCATTTGAAAAATATATCGAATATATACAAGTACTTTCGCACAATTTACTACATCTGTGCTTTCATCTATTTGAAGAGCAAAGTATTCCTTTGTTTAATCTGATTTATTGCTAATTATTTTACATTTAACGCCATATCATATACCCTGCGACTCACTGTACTATCTGACAGAGATACTGATGCAAGTTTTTTTACTTGGGGTTCTCCTAACATGCAACTAACTATGGACTTTGTAGCTGGCAATATTAGTTCTTCTGCGATTGTAAAAGGTTTGCCGCATTTTGCTATTTGGTAAGAGACTAAAAATTATGTTTCTACTGCTTTTTTTTGTAATACCAGAAAACAAATTAATATTAGTTTGATTAGCTTTCATTTCACTTTGTTTTTGCAAAAAAAAATTTTTGGTTTGTTTTCTAAACTAGAATACTTTGTTGGTATATGACGCTTTAAAAGTGATGGCTTCATGCACTGATTGGACAGAACTTCGTTACATATAACACACTGTGGGCGATCATCCGAAAATTCTACAACAAGAACACTAAAACCAAATTTAATATACTCCGCATCATATCGTCTCGTACTTTTGTATTTTTTTTTTTGGAGCGCTGGTGGTCGGAGGAGGTCTGGGTCTTTCAACTTGTTGTACTTGTGAATAAGTTTGTTGTGGTTCATTCGAACTAGCAGGACAATCATTATTTTTATCTTTATTCGTTTCTTTGTTTCTTATTAACCACTTATCCCCAGCAACAAATAAAAAATAGAACGACTGCACCTGTATATGGAAATATGTCAACTAAAACTAATATCCATCAATATGTACAAAAGAAATCAAACGCAAATTTACAGTATTTTCTATGAAAATTTTGTTACAAAAAAAATCATAGCAAATAACAAAGAGCGAAGAGTTTTATAAAAAGGTAATTTTTTTGCGAGCGATATCAAGAAATATTTCTCCTTTGTCTTATTTAAATAAAATAACGTTTAAAATACAAAATTGTTATAAAAGTGTAACATATTTATGAGAGCTTGAAAATTTCTCCAAAAATAAAAAAAAATTACATATAGCACAACAAATCAACACAAATGGTGTTTTTTTAGTTGTTAATTTATAGTACAGATGGAGGAATTTCGAAAAAAAGTATATTTTAAGGATGGAAAAAAATTTCGGATAAAAGTATACTTTAAGGATGAAAAAAAAAACGATTTTGGGAAAAAAGCATTAATTGATGAAAAAATGGTTTTAAATTTTCAAAGATTTCGCGTACCACTTGGAAAAGTCTCGCGTACCACAGGTTGAATAGCACTGGTGTATAGATTTGTTTCGTTCACTGCGCAATATTCTTGTGCAACTTTTGCGATTGTGCAAAATATTACCAGTGTGTATGTCATATTGAAAGGTTGTACAATATATTGGAAAAAATCAAGAAGGTTTTAATTCTTATTGTGCAACCAAGAAATGTGAAAAATATGTTATAGTGTGTTGGCCACATTGTGCAAATTTTATATCCGTCCACAGTGGTGTCATATTTTGTGCAAAAGTATTGCACACAATTGCAGTGTGTGGCGCAAAATGACAATAATATTGCAAAGTATATGGGTACCTTAACACGATATTGTATTTTTGAGAAATTTGTCAGTGCTTTAAATTTTCGTGTCACTGTTCAAGTTTTTAACACGAAATTTCTGGTACTAACGTGAAAACCATATGGTTATGTTTGGATGAGCCCCCTGACTACTACTCCACCGATGAAAGTGCCAATTTGGCTCATTGGGAAAAATTTATGGGGTTTTTTTTTTTAATTTCGGTCAATTCGTCAATTTTTGACCATTTTCAGCCCATTTAAGTCGCTTTTCCTGTATTCAAAATTTCTTGTGTTAACTTTATACGGCTCACAATTACTATTTCCACCATTAGAACGCACATTTCAACTGAGAAAATCAAAAGTTTTAGCCTATTTTCATGATTTTTGCCCATTTTTCATCGATTTTTCCCCATTTTTTTTTGCTGTTTTTATGCGCTTTTTGTAGTTCTTGCGCAAACTTATCGACATAATTCTTACCGTTTTTCCTTTTTACAATATATTATGCAATATTATTGCCATTTCAAGCAACTCAACACACTTCTTAATACAAAAACCATCCTTTTTTACGCTTTTTCGGATGGTTTTCGCGTTTTTTATTGATTTAAATAAATTTTTTGTGGTTGAATACATTTTTTTCGGTATAAAAATTAATGAAAATGCGTGTTTCTCCGTATTAATGTAATTCATTTTAAATTGGCAATTGAAATAGAGAAATAAGCAATGGAATATCATTCGTTATCCTCCAATTCCATTAACAAATTCCAGCAAAGATCTGCCAAAAGTGAATCTAATTTATTTCCACTATACCAGTGTTCCAACTGTGCTGATACCTGGTGGAAACGTTCCCCATGCTCGTCTGATTCAGACGGCAACTGACGCTCGAAGTGATCCTGGTGGTGATGCATGAAATGCACTTTCAACGACATTCGTACACCGATGTTTTCGAAAGATTGCAGCATATCATCAACAATGGCACGTCAATTGTCCACTCGATGAATGCCGAGAACTTTTTCGATCACTGCTTTCAGGCTATCCCAAGCGATGAGTTCCGCCTCTTGAAGGACATTGTTGAAGTCTTCATCCTTCATCAGTTTGCGAATGTCTGGGCCATTCAACACACCTGAAATAAATATATGATTTTATATAAAAACTTTCAAGAATGCTTCATCTTTGTTTGGCGGAAAAAGAATTCCAAATATTTATTTACCTTCTTTAATTTTCGCTTCACTCAAGCGTGGAAAAATGTACTCCAATCGTCCAAATGCCAATCTATTTCCACGCACCAGTAACGCTTTGATGAAATTCTTCATTAACCCAAGTTTAATGTGCAATGGTGGCAGCAATACCTTATCCATCGGCACCAACTCCTCGTGGATAACGTTCTGCTGCCCGATTAGACGATTTGTTCTCGGTAACCAATCTCGTTTTTGATACTGTGGTGTATATCGCGAATCCCACGTACACAAGTAGCATATATTTTTAGTGTAACCAGTTTGAAGGCCACAGATAAGTGCAACCATTTTCAAATCAGCGCATATTTTCCATCAATGTTCATGGTATTTCACAGAATCCAAGATTAGTTTCATGGAATCATACGTTTCCTTTGTTTTTACAGCAAGCGCAATTGGCACAGAGTTTTTTTGTATTATCGAAATACAGCAGCACAGCCTTGAGACTGCTCTTCGATCCATCGATGAACAACCGCCATTGGTCCGCATTGTACGTGTAATTCATGGCCGACATCAAACCATTGATATCATTACAGTACGTAAATGAATTGTTTTCGTTGCGAGTAAAAAACGGTACAAATTCATGCTGTCTACCACGCGAACCGAACACTTTAACTTCTGGTAACAGGATGTTCACAGCTTTAAGATGTTGAGCAAGAATTATGGTTTTATTTTGTGACAACTTTAGTTGTCTTGACATTATGTTCAAGCGCTGTTGTGTAACTTCAATGTGTTTGCATGGTGGCGTAATATTTGATGGCTAATACAAAGAAAAATTCGATTCTGGCTCCGAAAAAAAAGATGGTGGGATGTATTCTTCGGTTGGACTCGGTTTTCTCGGGATTGGCACTGGAGGAGAATGGGGAAGAGTGGTTTGAGCAGACGGAACACTTTGGTAAATATATTCCATCGCCTTTCTTGTGTTCATACCCACAACATTATTTTTACATACGTAGCACATGTTTTTTTCGTGGTCGACTGGCTCTGACCAAATCATCGGTATTCCATATGGCATGCTTTCCCGTCGACCTGTTCGCCAATCATACAAACGTGCTACACACGATGAACAAGCCATTTTAGGCACCCAGTCAACATTACGAATCACTGGAATATTGAAGTACTGCTCGTACAATGTTACAATTTCATCAGTAATTTTTTTCTTAGACGACATAATGGTCCACTTTCCGCACATATAACAGTAATGATTGAATTTTTCAGGCATTCATCCATTTTTTACCGTAAAAATTAATCACTTCAAACTGGAAACTTTATTATACTTTTATTACTTTTTCGTCACTTTAAAAAAATCGTACTTTACGCGTTCGGAGACACTTGTTGAATGACAAAAATCGATCAATGAACACCTATAAAAATAAAAAAAGGATGGCTATATACCTGATTCGTGTGCGTTTGTGTAAAAAAAATCATGCAGGTAGCCAACGGAAAAACCCAAATAATGAAAAAAGTACACTTTCCTTTTAATTGTCCACGCACATTACCGAAAAAGCGTAAAAAAGGATGTTTTTTGTATTAAAAAGTGTGTCGAGTTGCTTGAAATGGCAATAATATTGCATAATATATTGTAAAAAGGAAAAACGGTAAGAATTATATCGATAAGTTTGCGCAAGAACTACAAAAAGCGCATAAAAACAGCAAAAAAATTTGGAAAATCGATGAAAAATGGGCAAAATTCATGAAAATAGGCTAAAAATTTTGATTTTATCAGTTGAAATGTGTGTTCTAATGGTGGAAATAGTAATTGTGAGCCGTATAAAGATAACACAAGAAATTTTGAATACAGGAAAAGCGACTTAAATGGGCTGAAAATGGTCAAAAATTGACGAATTGACCGAAATTAAAAAAAACCCCATAAAATTTTTCCCAATGAGCCAAATTGGCACTTTCATCGGTGGAGTAGTAGTCAGGGGGCTAATCCAAACACAACCATATGGTTTTCACGTTAGTACCATTTTACAACTTGAACAGTGTAATCAGAGCCGCAATTTAAATTTTTTTTAAATAATTTTTGAAATTATGTGTGTGTTTTAAAAGTATTTTTTTACGAAAAACGTCCAAAATCTAAAAACTTTTATAATATACGGATATAAAAATAGTTGCGGAAAATTATTATTGACTTTAATACTTGTCATTAAAGCTTAACATTTTTTAGTTATTGATTTTGTTTCCGTTTAGGACTATTTTATTTAATTTTTTAGTAATTTCCTTTTCTATAATTGTATTCAGCTTAGAATATTAAACATTGAACATTTTGTTTAAAAATTGGCAAAGAAGAAAAATAAAATGGCTTAATTAAACACAGTAATAACACTTCAAAAGTAAAAAAAAAAAAACGCTACAAGTCTTAAAAATCTCATGCTCTAAATAATAGCTTGACAAAGCTAGGAAGAAAAAATTGCTAAAAATCGCTAGAATGAAAAATAAATGGCTAAATGCACTCTAGCGATTTTTTTATGTCTAGATGAAATATTGTTAGATATGAGTCATTCCATGTCAGACCGTACGATTTTTGCTAAAAATTGACTTTAATGTCTCCGATGCCTTTCAAAATTTTAGTACGTATTCTTCATTAAAAAATATTTTATGCGGAATTTGCAACTGCCACTCCCAAGTGGGGTTGCGACCGCAGATACGTTTATCACTTCAGAGGTCGCCAATGTAGAAAGGCGTTTAGTTACTGATAGTGGTAGGATCCAGAGTCGGGGGGATTTAAAAATGTATTGGGATGATCGCCTGCACAACTCCGTCGATGGGTGTGGATTACTACGCAGTAGTGACCACAAACAAGCCCACCGTTGGATAGTGGAGCCCACAGATTCTTATCTGGGAAGGACTTTATAAATTGTATAAAGCTACGTATAAACGCACTCCCTACTCGGTCTAGATCATCCCGCGGGAGGTTTGAAATGGATCGGCGTTGTCGTACAGGTTGTGAAGCTCAAGAAACCTTAAATCATGTAGTTCAAAGGTGTTATAAGACTAGAAATGACATTACCAAAAGACATAATAGTGTACACTCAAAAAAAAAAGTTTGTAAAGTCAGCAAAAAATTTTGCTGAGTCAGCAAAATTTTAGTCAGGAGGATGCTTGCAAAAAAGTTGCTAATGTCAGCAAAATCTTTTGCTGAAAATCAGCGAGCTGATTTCTAGCAAAAAAATTTGTAGATTCAGCAAAAGTTTTGCTAACACTTAGTAGATTAGAAATAAAAAAGCCTTGCTAAAAATTAATAAATTTTTTGCTGAATTTTAGTAGACTGAAAAAAACGCAAAAAAATTGTAGAAAAATTGTAATTTAGTTAATTTATTTGCTGAAAATCATAAAACATATTTTTGTGATTCTTTTAAAAATAATTTACTATAATAACGAAATATAAAAATTTTCATTTTTCCACATTGACAAATGAATTAATTTAATATCTGAAAATATATAGAAATTAATATATATAACATAACAAAAATTGTCTTTCAATTACTTACATCAATGGTTGTCTAAATGATGCTATCGCAACTGCCGAAGATAATTATAGAAACGAAAAAATAAACAAAAACAAACGAAACGAAAAAAACAACCCTTTTTGCAATAAGAAAAAGGAACCATAAAAATCTACCTAAGATGCGTTGGTTTGTTTTTCACTTTACTCTGTCTATATTTCTGTATATGTTTGTTTGCAATTTGACCACACATATAAACATTTAGTTTAAATAAATAAATATTTTATTTTGTCTTTTATTTAATTAATAGACAATTATTTTCACAAGCCGGTAACAACGCAAAATTTAAGTTATTTTAATCCTCAATTTTGTTTTATGTATGAAAAAGAGATACAAAAATTTCCATAGTTGATTTTTTTATATGTCTTATTAGAGTTGTACTTTTAAGTATCATTTTCCTCTTCTCTACTACATCTTGACATGACGCGACATCTACTTCATTCTGCGTATATCTTTCAATCTGGCTGTCGTCCCCACTATTAATGTGCTTATCAGCACAATTTTTTTTAGCAAAATTAATTAGTAAAACATTAGTATATTAGTAAAGCATTAGTATAAAACAGTTAAGTGCTGAATAAGTATAACAAAAATTTTAGCTGAAAACACGATTTTAGCAAAAAACTTTGCTAAAAATAGTATACCTGATTTACAAGACGTTTTACTAACTTTACTACTAACTTATTTTTTTGGGTGTAATTGTGACAATGTTTGTTGATCCCTTATCTCAATATAACGTTCATAGGTTAACTTTTTTGTTTTCTGCAACAAACAAGTAATTCTCCTAAACAAGCAAATATCAAAACAAGTTAAAAACTAATAAAATCACAAGTTGCTATTGTAAAAAAAAAAATATAAATATGTAGTTAAATTCTGAGAGGGGCTAAAATTCTAGGTTTCAATACCGACGAGTCAAATATGCATTTAAATCGCAATTCCAGTAAATCCATCTAAAATTATTCCCTACTCCAAAAATTTTATTTTGCAGAGCAAGACATATGAATTTTCTAAGATATAATTGAAAAGAATATTTACACCGGACTTTTACAATAAAGTTGGGCATCAACTTACTATGCCTCGTGCCCCACGTTGGGCGCCATTTCTATAACGGTAACTTTCTAAAAATGTAGATTTGAGGTGTTAAGGGGTGAATTTTGGGACAGCACGTTCGTGAAGCTAGGACTCGCCGGATGGGGTGGGGTTCTTGTCCCAAAAATACCGTACAAATTATTACCGTATATAGGAAAGTTTTGAACGTGCATACGCTTCAAATTAAACAATATAATTAACTTTATAATTAAAATTTAAATACTAACGGACCGACAATTTCATCCAAAAAAAAAAAAAACAGAAACTAAATGAAAAAAAAAAATTATCGTTTGCCAAAGGAGATACGGATGTTATTATCCCCAGGCCCACACCAACCATTGTTCCCCTTTAATTCCAAA